>CAEFZX010027437.1:0-33114 GCA_903066825.1 Alfaro cultratus | reverse complement strand
CTACCGCCCCTGACCAGACACGCCTGCATCACCAGAGATTCGTTTTTTCTTTTTGTGTGTGTAAATAAACCCTTAACCTGATCTCCTGAGAGTGTCGTTGCATGTGGGTTCGAAAAGTTCGAAACATTATGACATTTGGAAGTTTTTGTGTAGTTGAATGCCTAAGATCAAACAAAGTTTAAGATCCGACAGAAATAGCATAGGTAAAAACAAAATGCAGTTTTTAATCAAATGTAATATTATTTATTTAACAGGCTAAATAAGCTAATTATTAGCAATTTCGTCCTATTGGATATAAGCATTTTTTTATGTTAAAATCAGCATCCATGTTATAAACTGTGCCATTTATGTTAAAAATATATAAATGTTTGGTCAGATAAATGAATTATAGAGAAACAAGGCCTGCTGTCTGCCCTCATAGTGTGATGCACATAATCAAAGTTGTTATTGATGACTGTATTAGTTGTATCACTTGTGAATTTACCACTGAGGGAATTCCCAAGTGCAGGATCAATGAAGTAATTCTAATGCCCGTTCAGCGCTTCCAAACAATGACAGTGGCGGTCATTATGATCATCAAAGGGAGCGAGAGGGAAATTCCTCTGGCAGACAGCAGAGATTAGAGGATTATCTTTCCCCTCTGTCTCTGGTCCTCTCCGCGCTGCTCCCACGCAATGGATTAGTTTTTATCTACAAGGTAATCGGGGCTTTACTCTTGTCTGACAAGACTACAACTCCCACTGTCACACACAATGTACATCAGCACCACGCTGGCTCACAATCTGCTGGGGTACTGACTCAACGGGAGAATAGACGGAGCAGAGATGATTTACAAGACTTTAACCAGAAACAGTGTGAAGGAATCTGAATGAGGTTGTTTCGTCTGACATATTTGTCTTTGGCATAAAACACAGCATTTAAGAATATCTTTTATCGTTATCTGTGTGTGCATGTAACAGCCAATGCCAGAATCCAAAATGTCAAACGGGAGAGAAAAGTCAAAGGGAGCCAGCTTTTCCCTTGACCTTTCCTCTGTACTATATCTGTGATGTCCAATCAGAACACTTTGGGGATATCTTTTGCTTGTGTTGTTGACTGGGTAGCTGAAGTGACTTTTTTTGTGAAACTTTGCAGTTTATGGTGCTGTTGGTAAGAAGGTTCTTTTGTAACTTGTTTCAGTAACCGGTTTCAACCCCTTCTTAAAAAATGAGCAGATTTTTGCCTCTGTGAAGACTTAAACTCATCCAGTGTTCACCACGGCTGAACTTTCTTTTCAGAGACAAACTTTCTGTGAGGTTCTGTAGTTTCAGGCGGCAGAAGAGCCAGATATGCCGGTGTGACAGCGCCCTCATCTGGTGACTTGGTTGCTCTCTCACCGGCCATGTCGGTGCGCACCCATCCTGGACAGCAAGCATTCAGCAAGATCTGAGAAAAGGAGTTTAAATAAATACGAGTGCACCTAAACCATGACTGAAGAGCCAGATAAACAGCGAAGGATTATAAAATCCAACATTTAAAAGAAGTTTTGTTGTTCATTACCCCATCATGTGGTCTCTCCTTGGACAGACGTCGAGCCAGAATCATGGACAGAGTCTAGAGCAGAACAAACATCAGAAGTTCCTTTAAAGTTAAACAAAGTTGAGTAATACTGTCGGATTGGCCCAGCATTAGAATATTTGAATATTACGGAAAATCTTAAGTTGCTAAACTGATATTTAAAATTTGTTACTACCAAGATAGTTAAAATCAATTTAATCATCTATAGAAATTAAGAGATTTCCTTGTTTTCAGCTTTTCTGAGTTTGAGTTCAGTTTGACTTTATTGAAACAAAAAAAATAAAGAAAGTTACAAAGTACAAATAAAATAAATTGCAAACAAAAGAAGAATACTAATAAAGTATATTTACACGTAAAGGAGTGCCTTTAAGGATGTACTGATCCTCTGTTTTCCCTTCCGATACGATATCTGAGGTTTAGTATCGGCCAGTACCGGTCCAATACAGACAAACAGCTGAATAGACTTAAAACATTTCTTTTTTTATACACAGACAATAATGTACTGAATTACAAATTTATTTTATATCTATGCACCAGTACAGCACACTTACATACACCAACAGCTACACCAACATGTAAAAACAACACAGCTTTAATTTGTTCAGTCAGTGTGATGAGGGGTAGAACAGCCAATGTGAATGAATAATGAAAACCTGAAACTGACTAAAACAGCAGGTTGACTATCTTGGTCAAACATGTAAAAAACAAACTAACAAACCTTTCAAATGGTTCAGAAAGTGCAATTAGGAATTCTAAATATAATGTAAAATAAATAATAAGGGGTGATGATGCTCAGAGCACAAAGCATAGAATTAGACTGAATAGATCTGCCCTTATGAATCAGGCACATTATCATCAATACCCAATCTAGACTTTTTTTCAATATCAGGACCAATGCAGATATTGATATATCAGATCGGTGAATCTTTAGCATTAATGTGACATGGAAGGAAATAATACTATGCTTTTAATTGTTTTGTTTTTTGTTGCTGTTTTTTTGTTTTGCTTTGCAGAAGAAAAGCATCCCCATAACTTGTTGCTGCCACCACCATATTTCAAGGTAAGGATGGTTGTGTTCAGACCGGTGTGAGGTACGCAGCATTTGGCATGGCAACAGAGGGATTTTGATCTCATCTATACTAAAAATTTTCCTCCACAGGTTTGCCGTTTCCCCTACAAGAGTTTCTTCCTTCTGCTCTTCAAAGCAGGGATTTGTGGAAAGTATGAATAATTACGTAACTGATTCTCTCAAACAGAAGCAGCTCTCCTACCTTTGAACACTATCGCGGCATTATTGATGAGGATGTCCACTCCTCCGTACTTCTCATTGAAGAAAGCTGCAGCTGTTTTAATGCTGCTCAGGTCGTTGATGTCCAGCTGGTGAAACAGGGGCTTCAGCCCCTCTGAGGCCAGAGACTCTACGGCCTCCTGACCTCAAGCACTGCAAAACATTGGCCAATGAGGTTCGGACTAAAACTCTGCTAGGAAGATATGTATATACCAGGGCAACTTGGCATTCTATGGACTGGCAAAGCAGCAATCCAAGAGTAAGGTTTCTCTTCCTTGATGCTGGTTGGCTGTACCATCAAGAGCATGAGTTGGATCTGATCGACCCAATACAAAATAACTACAGTCAGAAACCGATAGTTGTTTTGTCAGTCACTTTATTAGTATTTTTGATCAAGAGCTGTCTGAAAATCTTTGATAAATCAATGTAGTTAGGAAAAGAAATATTTTATTGTAGAAAAACATTTTCATTTTATTTTAGAACAGATAACTTCATCCCATTAAGGTAATTGGCAATTTTATAATGTAATAACAGTGAGAAATAATAATCAAAGGCAAAAATAAACTTGGTCGGCACTTTAAACATTCAAATACTGAAGACATTTGAAGTAACAGGAACAAAAACATCATATTGGTTTGATCATTAAAGCAATAAATCACCTAGAAAAATTACCTACAGAAGAGCATTATTTAATATAGAAGACAATGGTTCGTTATTAGATTCCTGAATGGTAATGTTGCTAAAATATGAAAATAGCATGAAAATATGACCTTATTAGACTAGTGTTTGGGTTTTAAACATGAGCTGCCAGCAGGTTTTTCACCATGGCTGAACTTCCTTCTCAGAGACGAACCTCCCGTGGGGTTCAGCCGCTCCTGCAGGGAGCAGAGCCAGGTACACCGGCGTGACGGCGCCCTCGTCTGGAGACTTGGGGGCTTTTGAACCAGCCATGTCTGTGCGCACCCATCCAGGACAGCAGGCATTGAGCAAAATCTGAGTTACGATAAAACACAAGATTCATGTTAGCAGTTTGACTTTCCTAAACACAGAGTGAATGGAAATGATCATAAAAAAATAAAGTCAAAGTGAGATACCCCATCATTTGGTCTCTCCTTAGACAGACGACGAGCCAGGATCATGGACAGCGTCTGAAGGCACACAGAACAGAAACGCCTCAGACAGAGAATTTAACTCTTTACTGTTTATGAACAGAACTCCAAACCTTCTAATGATCCGAAAAGTAAGATAAGGTAATTTTATTTATGTAGCACATTTTCTGCAACAAGGCAATTCAAAGTGCTTTACGTGAATTATAAGGAAATACAACAAAACAACAAACCAAAGGAAAGAGTAAAAGAAGAAAAAAAAAAAAAAAAAGTATAACCCAATATTTAAGAATAAGTAATCCATGATTTATAAACCAGTAGGGATTTCTCTGAATTCTTGTTCTGATAATATTGATCTAATGTAGTTTCTCTAAATAAGCCAATAGGACTTTCTCTAGATTCTAAGTTTGTTCTATTTCTGCAGTATAAATGTTCCTGTTCCAGGCTGGTAAGCAGAATAAGGATAGCTCACAAAAGATCCAAGAACCTGAAACAGTTGACAGTAATTGACTGGTTTAAGTGGATGGTTTAAGGACTACGGAACACCAAACCTGCCATAACAACGAATAAATACAGAAATAAATAGCTAGCTTAATAAATGACTAAGTTCCCTAATAAAAAGCATAACAAATAAATTAATATATCATTAAATGCAATAAAATTTAAGAAATGTATTCCATAATAGATCAATAAATCAGATAAATTTATATTTGTACTTTAATCCAAATATAATAATTTATCTCCATGTTCTTATTCTCCATTAACAAATATTGTTTCTGGGCTTTTTAGCTAATTTGACTTTAATGCTGTATTGTTTCTTTCCAGCCCCTTTATTTCCTTACAAATATATTTAGATTTTTTTCTTAAACATTCTTCTGTTAAGTTCACATAGCTGCTTTTGATGCTTAATTCCAATTTTTGGCTGACCTTCAATTTTTTGTGTGCGTGTGTGTGTAGTCGTTCATACTACTAACTACTAATTAAATGTGACCACAACCAGACTTCTTTGTGAACGTTTTTCAACCCCAAAAACTCCTGATATGCCGAAGAAGAACACTGACGTCACGCAGCAGCACATTGATTGTGGAAGTGATAATGGCTGCTGCCGTCTATGGATCGATTTTAAAGTTATTGAGCAGTTGAAGTCGATAGTATTGTCACAAGACTGTAAACAGAAGAAGGAAGGAACATTGACTTTTAGAGCAGAATTATGACATCTCAACTAGATTATGTAAAAGTCGGATAAAATGTGAAGTGACTGTTTTGACTACTGAAAACTATCTGATATGTATCAGATTTTGGACCACATATGGAAGTGACACAAATCACTTTTTTTTGGTGAAAAGATCACAATTGGCTGTTGAGACTGCAATTAAAAGGTTGGCTTTGGATCTGATTTGCCCGTAGTGTGAACTTAGCCTAAGTTGTCTTTTCCATCGTGAAAACACAGTGAGAAGCTTTATGGAACAGCGTCCTCCATGGACTGAAGTCCAGCTTATCGGAAGTAGATCCTAAACTCAGTTATGGTCACCTGGTCTTGATAAGGAGCTGGTACAAAAATCTAACTTCTCTCATGTTGTTGCTTTGGTGTTTTGAGGATTTGACATTTTAAGGAACCTCAATGTTAAATTAGAATCTTTAAACATTTTTAATAATTCCTGATTTATCTGAACCCAAAGCAGCCCATAGCAGTTGATCTACATTGCGCAAATAAAAATTTTGAATTTATGATAAACAACTTTGTTCTACATAGAAATAAAATATTCAGAAAAGTGCCATTTATGTGAAATATTTTAATAATGCTGCTGCTACAAATGAACTACAAAAAAATGTCAGTTCACAGTTCTCCTTTAAGAAGCAAATCTATCCTAAAACTGGTTCCATGTAACCACTCGTCATATTAGTTGGAAATTGAAATTTATTTCATGATCTGTAACATTTAAAAAATGATGAATACCATTTCACAGCTCTGTAAATCCTACCGTCAGTCCTGTTTTCGACACTCCATAGGCCGTATCCGGCCAGCCATCTTGCTTGTGTTCGCCCTTTTTGGCCGCGTCCACAAATTGCTGCATCAGTACCGCCAGCTCGTCCTCTGTGATGTCGTCGCTACGGAAACGCTGCTGGAGTTCTGGACTGCACTGGTTCAGAGTGCGGGAGCCTACAAAGCTGGAAACGTTCACAACACGACCTAAGAAACAGAGAGGACATCAAAAACTATGCACAGCATAAACATAATGTAAGGTATGTGTGTTCACACAGTGAATAAATACATAAAAAATATCATGGCAAGGTTCTGAAAGCCCCATGGTGAACAATATCAATATTACCATAATGGGCTAAGAATGGACCCTTGAGGAACTCCATATGCTATGTTTTATGTAATTATTTTAAATGTATTGTTTCATTTATAGATATTTCATGCCTGTCCATTTTCTCTACAGTCTATTTAAAGGTAAAATCGTTATGACATAGGGAATCTCAGCTGAAACTAGATGTCAAAAGCAGAACGGAATATCTTTTTAGAATCTAAAAAATATATATATTTAGGTTTTTTCCCCCTTTTATTTATTTAAATATTTTTCTTCAATTTTAGTTATAATAATTTGTACTGATTAAAGAGTTAATTTGATTTACATCTTCAAAATCAAATATGAACAGTTCCCCAAAAATATTTAGGATTTTTTTCCACCAAATTATTGACAGGATGATCAGAAACCTGTATCAAAATGGAATGAGATTTGACTCTGTACCTCCAGCTTTGATGAGAGGCATGAAGTGAGTCAACATGTCTTTGGTGGCGAAGAAGTTGGTCTTCAAAGTGACCTCAGCCTGAGTCCCAAACGGAGCCGTGTCAGCCACTAAAGAGTCAACATGATGTTAGAGTCAGGTATGAATCAATTCAAAAAGCAAAAACAGACCATTATTATAAGCACAATTGGAAAATAAATCAATTACTTTTGTGTATTACACAGTTATAAATTCATTTGTTGTTCCCACCACACATGATTTACCTTTGGAGTAACTACAGGTATGTTTCCATGTAAGTTTAAATCACCGACATTTGATCTGCATTGTTCCAAAGCTACCTTTGAAAGCTATCCCGGCATTATTGATGAGGATGTCCACTCCTCCGTACTTCTCCTTGAAGAAAGCTGCAGCTGTTTTAATGCTGTTCAGGTCGTTGATGTCCAGCTGGTGAAACAGGGGCTTCAGCCCCTCTGAGGCCAGAGACTCTACGGCCTCCTGACCTCGAGCACTGCAAAACATTTCCATTTATTTTACGGTCAAATGTTGAAAATGTAGGTTATCCACACGTTCAGCTGCTAAACAGACCGATCTGAACTTACACCTGGTGTCCAGGGTTTTACATACAAAACTTTTCAAGTACTTAATGCTAGGGGTTAGGGATGAATCGATTGCAGATTTCTGACTCATCGCTGATTACCGATCTTTAAGAAGTCTGACCTGCCAATTCCAAGTTTGGCCATTAGAAATGTAACTAAATATAGCAAGAAAGTCACTGTGTTGGTTGACTATAGGTAACTGCATATGTGCAGACATGACCTGGTGGGTCTGTCAGTCAGTCTAACCTCTCTCAAAAAATTATTAATAATGTCCCTGCTGTGTGGTCCTGTGTGTGCTATGTGGCCGGTAAATTGTTTGTTGTTAAGGTACTCCTCTAGACAATCTTTTTTGTTTTTTTTTATAAATGCCTCTGAAGGGCTAAAAATGTTTCTGGTTGCCGTGTCCTCCCTATTTTTTGTTGCACCCATCTGAGCCGGGCCATAATAATACAAACAATAAATAAAAAAACTATGAAACTACAACCCAATTATCATAAAATGTATAAGAAGTAATTAAAACTAAATTAGTCCTTCATTTAGATTCTTTCGTTTGTTTTTCCTCAGTGCTTACTCTTTGGTTTCACCTGGTGAAATCTGACAGGAGGACTCAACACTCGCCCAAAAATAATAACAATAAAAAAAATTTAATTTCAACACTAAACCTCTAACATGTTAGTCTTTTACTGAAGTTCCTTAGTAATTTATGAATGTGAACAATTAGGGTGGAGAAAGCAACAGAATTCAAAGAGGTGAAAACTTTAAGAGAAACAGTTTATTCTTGTTCAGGTGTTGCCAGGTGAGCTACCTACACATCTCTGGCAGTGAGGTAAACGTCCCCTTGGAACTGCTTGCAGAGCGATCTGACGATGGAAAACCCAATGCCTTTGTTACTTCCAGTGACAATGGCGACCTTGGTTGACATGACTGTGGTGGGAGAGAGATCTGTGCACAAAGTCCAACAATGAACAAGCTACACATTAACAAACACACACCTACAAATTACATTCCATCTTTCAACAACACCCTCCAAGAAGAAGGTGACAGGTGCAAGAAGGAGAAGAGAAGGTGCTGACATTTTGATGAAAGCAACAAGTCTCACAATGTTCATAAGATCAAAGATTGTGAGCAGATTGTAAACAGTACGCAGCCCACTTAGGGATAAGGGTTAATAATAATAATAATAATAATAATAATAATAACTTTATTATTGTGTTCCATAGCTATACATTTCCAAATACAGATTCCACAGTACAACCTCACAGCAGATGGCGGCATTACCCCGTGAAAATAACTCAATATACCCCAAGCAGTACAAAATACGAGCATTTAAAAGAAGCTCAAATTAGGTCAGAATCACAACATTTCACTTTAAACCTGGCGGCAGACTATTGACAGGGTGAGAGGGGGAAACCTCAACATTTCGCGTCTGCTACTTGTTACATAATAATGACTTTCACTTTTTGCATGTAAGCAAAAGTGAAAGTGCTTTAGCAACTTTACCTAAAGGAAACAATGCATAGACATAAAAAATGTTCTGAATAACGAATGTAGTTTATTAAAGGCGCCTTACTTCAGTTTGGAGAAGAAGCTGGAGGAGAAGCTGCACGGAGCAGTAAAAACACCAGACTGGAACCAGGAAGCGTCCAGAGTCAGGTGGAGCTCCACAGGAAGCGGAAGTAATAAACAGGAAATATATGATGTCTGGAACGAGGTGGTTTCAAAATATGTTTCTAACTTAGTCGCAAGACACAAGACTTGTGCACAAATAACAACCCATAAAAAGTAGATTTTTCCACAGCGCCCCCTGCTGCTTGAGCATCGGAAACTGTGGTTCGCCTGATGTGTAAAGGCAAACAGCCTACCTTATGAAAATAGGTCTATTTGTTACATGTTTGTTATGAAACGTAAAATATAAAAATGGAAACACCTCTCCAATCATTTAATTTTAGCTATTTGATATCTTATGACTATCTTCCTGAAAAATAGTGGAATTTAAGACAAACTAATAAGACATCAGAGCGAGCCCAGTCTTATTCATTATCAAAAAATAAATTCTAGAAAACCATATGAAATTGATCTAGATTATTGAGTTATTACCATAGCATTAATTAGCCCTAATCCTTGGAGAACAGTGTTTCGTAAAAGTATTTATATCTATAGAACTTTTTTACATAACAAATAAAATCTGAAAAGTATGTGCTGCTTACATAAATTCAATGCCTGAACTTTGTAGAACCATGTTTTGTAACAAAAGGCTTTAGGCATCCCTCTACTGTCACTGCACATCTGAAAAGTTTTCTTTGTAAAATAGTTCAAGTTCTGTCAAACTGGGTGTAAAGTATCTGTGAGCTTTACAGATCCCTCCTTGTGAAGCCTTGGATGTGGATATAGTAGATGGCATTCTGAAGCGCTCCTGTGCCTATGTGGCTCTACTGAAACAGTACAGCTGTTTCTTATGTTCTGCTCTCTGAGGGTTTAAAGGTTTGCACAATATTTCCAAAGACAACCATAACCTTTTCTATTATATGTGTTTTGTAGACTATATTCTAGTATTTTCTATCTAATTCATAATTTTCAGCCCGATTTTAACCCAGAATTATGAACCACAACATAATTTCATTTAGCAAAAACAAAAGTATGTGTTATAGTTTTGTCGTTTTAAGCAGATATTTTTCCCCACAATATATAAAAAAATATATATACAGGGGTTGGACAATGAAACTGAAACACCTGGTTTTAGACCACAATAACTTATTAGTGTGGTGTAGGGCCTCCTTTTGCGGCCAATACAGCGTCAATTCGTCTTGGGAATGACATATACAAGTCCTGCACAGTGGTCAGAGGGATTTTAAGCCATTCTTCTTGCAGGATAGTGGCCAGGTCATGACGCGATGCTGGTGGAGGAAAATGTTCCCTGACTCGCTCCTCCAAAACACCCCAAAGTGTATATTGACCCTGTGGAGCTCCCGACGGACAGTTTTGGTGGAAACAGGAGAGTTGAGGTGCACATTTAATTCTGCCGTGATTTGGGCAGCCGTGGTTTTATGTTTTTTGGATACAATCCGGGTTAGCACCCGAACATCCCTTTCAGACAGCTTCCTCTTGCGTCCACAGTTAATCCTGTTGGATGTGGTTCGTCCTTCTTGGTGGTTTGCTGACATTACCCTGGATACCGTGGCTCTTGATACATCACAAAGACTTGCTGTCTTGGTCACAGATGCACCAGCAAGACGTGCACCAACAATTTGTCCTCTTTTGAACTCTGGTATGTCACCCGTAATGTTGTGTGCATTGCAATGTTTTGAGCAAAACTGTGCTCTTACCCTGCAAATTGGACCTTCACAATCTGCTCTTACTGGTGCAATTAATGAAAATTGGCCAACAGGCTGGTCCAATTTAGCCATGAAACCTCCCACATTAAATGAGAGGTGTTTCAGTTTCATTGTCCATATATATACATATATATACATATATATATATAGTAAAATACAATTAAGCGCATTTTTTTATTTTATTTTATTTTTTTTACAATAATTACCTAAAATCTTGGAGAAATGAGAAATATTCGTTTTTGCGTTCTGTTCGGTCCGAAGCGCCTGAGCTATTAGTTCAGCTATATAATAACTGTTTTATTCAGTTTGTTTGGATTCCTGCTCATGTAGGTATAGAGGGAAATGAAGAAGTAGATATATTAGCTAAACAGGCCCTGAAATCAGATCTTATCATCTCAAATATTCCTTTAAGCAAAAGTGAGGGTAAATCTATAATTCAAAATAAAATCCTTAAGGTTTGGCAGGAACAATGGGATAATCATGAATTTGGTAGAGGTTTATATAAAATTCAAAAGTCTGTGTGGGGGAATAGTTGTATGAATGGTAGGCGGAAAGTAGAGGTAGTCATATCTCGACTTAGAATTGGTCATACTGGACTTAATATTTCTCTTTTCAGNGAATAGTTGTATGAATGGTAGGCGGAAAGTAGAGGTAGTCATATCTCGACTTAGAATTGGTCATACTGGACTTAATAGTTCTCTTTTCAGGGTAGGGAAACATAAAACAGGGACTTGTAATTATTGTAACCAGATGGAAACAGTGGAACATGTTTTATTAAAATGTAATAAGTATTCAGAGGAACGTCAGCACCTAAAGTCAATACTAAATAGAGAGAAAATAGGATTTTCTATGATAAATCTTTTAGGAAGTAAATCAATTTTTATTAGAAATCAATTGATTAGATTTTTTAAAAATACTGGTTTATTTAATCGTATTTAAATTATTTATGCATGTGTTTGTATGCAATTGCATACAGAAACATGCAAATATATATGAGTGTGTGTGGATGTGAATTGCACATTCATGCATATCATTGAGGCGTGTATTTTTAATTCCCTCTGGGATTATTGATGACCACACTCCAGTCTGGTAGGTGGCGGTAAATGCACCTTAAGTTGGTTGCCATCCGCCAATAAAAATCAAAAGAAGAAGAAGAAGAAGAAGAAGAAACATCACACACCAAAATTAAAACGTAGAATTGAATGGATGCTGGTCAATGTTGTTACACACTCACTTACAGTAGGTGGCGGTATGTACTGTGAAGTTGTTTGCGATGCGCCAAGAAGAAGAAGAAGAAGAAGAAGAAGATGGAGGAAAAAATTATTCTCAGTTTTCAGTCGAATTGAGGTAAATTTCATTGAACTGAATCAATTTTAGAGTGAAATGGGGCCCGTTGGCCTGACTGTTTGTAGCTGTTTGATGAGACAGCGGGTAGCTAAAGCTAAAGTCTGCTGGACGTGTTTCCTCCCTCTGTTTGCAGGTTAGCTCTGTTCATTACATCGTCACTTCAATGCTGCCCACTTTCATTCTAGTTCATTTCGTATGTTGGTCAAATAGTTGTTCACGCAAACTGACACATTCAGCTTAGAACATTAACCTTGACGCTGTTGCTGTTCGGTGAATCATACATGCTTGACCGACAAACAAAGCAACAAAAATTAATTTTAGACAACCTTGCTGCTGTTATCTATAGGGAGAGGAAAAGCACAAGGTGGGGTATCCTAACAGCTTTCCTGCGACAGTTTCTGCGTGGCCCCGTTGCCATGGCAGACCGCGAGGAGCGGCGCTTCGCTGAGGTTTCCCGGGACTCCGTCAAGCTCATGGCAGAGAGCACCGGCGTGGATCTTGCTGATGATGTAGCGGCTCTTCTTGCTGAAGATGTGTGTTACCGCCTCAGGGAGGCAGCGCAGGTCAGAGCTACCTGGCTATGTTTTTTTTTTATTTATTCCATCACATTATTATTTTGGACCTAAATGTATATTTGAAATGAAAAGAATAAATTTGCTGTTCCTTCGACACCTCTGGTTATCTATTTGTGACCCAAACAGACAAGTTCCCAGTTCATGAGACATGCCAAGAGGAGGAAGCTGACTGTGGAGGACTTGAACAGAGCCCTGCGATGGAGCCGTGTGGAGGTGAGACCTAATGCCTGTCAGCATGTCTCTGCTGCTGCGGTGGCCTGATATCTGCTTCCCTATCAGGCCGTCTGTGGTTATGGGGCGCAGGACGCTCTGCCTTTCCGATCCGTCAAAGAGGGAGAGGTGTTCTTTGTCGAGGACCGTGAAATTAACCTGATAGAGCTGGCCCTGGCCACCAACATTCCCAAAGGTTGTGCTGAGACCATGGTGAGAGGTATGTTGTCAGACTTGTTAGGACGGTGGTCGCATGCTTGGTGCTGCTGAAACTTACTTTTCCTAATCTGCAGAAGGAATGGTGTACTGATGATGTCTGATGTATCCTTCCAGTTAATGTGGCGTATCTGGATGGCAAGGGCAACGTAGAGCCTCAGGGAACAGGTAAGGCTCAACCATTCAGAGTTAGGAATCAAGTTAATTCACCTTTAAGGCTGTAAACAAATTCAGCCCTCTCCCCTCTCATCAGTTTGTTACACGTAGCATAGCAAAGATGAAATGTTCAAACTCAAACATTCCTTAGTGCTTCCACATAAGTTAAGATGGTAATTTAACATCCTTGCAGTACTATTCACTAGCGGTGAACCGATTTCAGTTCTCTGGTCGATCACCAATCTTTAAAAAGCCTGACATGCCAGTTTTGATTTTGGTCAATTACAATGTTTTATTTTTTTTTGTCTTAAAAGTTGAATGCAAATGAAAAGTGAAGTCTCAGTTAAAGGGATTGGTTCTTTTTATGGGTACACTGATTGCAGTTTTCTGGCCAAATCCAGTTTTGACAGATACTGATTCTTTTTTCTTTTTTTTTCTGAAAAGCTGCTAAATACAGAGACAAAGTTGCTAAGTTGGTAACAGTGGGGTAACTATTGTTAAGCGCACACATGCAGACGTGACCTGGTGAGTGGTCAGTCAGGCCTCAGTGCAGAGCAGAAGAAGACAGTGGCTGATTTTCAGAGCTTTTCTCAGGAAGATCAGATTTGGTTTCACAATTAAGAAACAGCCGATTTTTAATCACCCAAGATTATGAAGTTCTGACCCTGATTGAAACCCGTCCTGTTGGGTTGTGGTCCCATAGTTCCCACCGCTGTGCAGACTCTGTCAGATGACTTGCTCAAGTACTACCAGCAGATCACCAGAGCCATCCTGGGAGATGACCCCCACCTCATGAAGGTGAGTAGCTGCTCAGCACAGCTTTTGACCGGCCAACAGTGATGGCATAGTTACTTTGAAAAGGGAACTTTAATCGGATTACTAATTGCTCCTTGAAAAAGTAACTTAGTTAGATTACTGATTACTTGATTTGGAAAGTAACTAAGTTACACTAAAAGTAACTTCTTTAGTTACTTTCAGTAGCTGCTAACAACAACGCTCCATCACCTGTGAAAATGACATTGATCTTTGCCAATACTTAATTGCAAATTATTTTATAATAGTAACATATATCTCCACTTATAAGGTTGAACTAAAGGGGAGATTGTTTAATGGTTACAACAGTACAAACATTTTTTTAATAATTTGTGCATGTTTTTGTGTGTTTCTATTGTCTGGAAAACTATAAATAGGATTTTAGACCCGCCCCAGCGTCCAGGTTCTGCGTTATGGCTCTGCGTTTGGTGTCACAGCGACTTTAGAAAAAAACAAGTCCAAAGCTGCTTATAATTAGACTTGGCGAGCTAAACTCAAAATAGTTCCTGTTTATCCAGCAACAAAATGCGCATCTTCCTCTTCCCTCCATTGTTTATGTTTTTGTTGCTGCTGACACTGTCGCATGGAAACAATGGTCACTCCCAAAGACGCGTACAGGAAATATAATTAAATTACAAAAGAAAATAGTAACGCAAAGTGATTTTGATTAAGTAATTGCAGTCTGACTACTGGATTTCAAATAGATTACTCATTACTGTGATCTATTTCTTGAACCACTTTTTTCAGTAACGAGTAATCTAACTCGTTACTGAAAAAAGTGGTTCAACGTCAGTAACGTGTTACTGACATCACTGCCAGCCAACATGTGCTGCTTCTTTACTGCTTCTCTCTCTGTGTTTCAGATGGCTCTGCTCGACCTTCAGTCCAACTCAAAGATTGCTGCCCTGCTGCCATACTTTGTCTATGTCATCAGTGGAGTAGGTCACCGTTCTCACCTCATTGCTTTGATTAGAGCTGAGAGCCTCTGTACTTGCTGATCTTTGTATTTGTGTATTGTTCCAGGTCAAATCAGTAAGCCACGACCTGGAGCAGCTCAACAGGCTCTTGCACATGGTGAAGAGCCTGGTCCAGAACCCTTACCTGTACCTGGGCTCATACGTCCGCAGCCTGGTCTCCAGCGTCATGTACTGCATCCTGGAGCCACTCGCCGCCTCCATCAACCCACTCAATGACCACTGGACCCTCAGGGACTACGCAGCCCTGCTACTCAGCCACATCTTCTGGTATTTTTCCAAAATGTTACTATTAATGGTGGGCAGGTAGGTCTCCAGTTATCAATCTTTAGATTTAGAACCTCTGGGATGAAGAGATGAAAGAACAGACAGTAGGTAATGGATTGGTTAAATTTTTGGTCAAAATTGGATTCAGTTAGAAAACTGCCATCAGTTCATCACTAATTAGAGCCCATCTCTTCATTTAATTGAGACCTTTAGATTTTTATTTGCATTTGACTATTTTGGCAAAAAGATTGGTATCAGCCAAAATGGGAAAAGGCAGATCAGGTATTTTAAAGATCAGTCAGAACACTGTAACTGGATGAATGGACATTAACATGGAGAAGAGATTTAGAAGGAGAGACAGGGAATAAAACCTGGAAGCAGATATTGAACTACGTCTCATCCTGCGTGCAACCTCCTAACTTTTTTAAAAACTTTTTTTTCTCCAGGACTCACGGTGATCTAGTGAGTGGTCTCTACCACCAGATCCTGCTCTCTCTCCAAAAGGTTCTCTCTGACCCAGTCAGGCCACTCTGCTCCCATTACGGAGCGGTTGTGGGCCTTCATGCCCTGGGTTGGAAGGTAGGTCCACTACCAAATCTGTTTGGAAATCTGCCAAATCTTTTGCTTTTGGAGTAGAACTGTTTGGCATCAGTGGTCCAAAACTAAATCTGTACATCAGCATCTTTTTTTAGTCATTATTTTGGTTCACGTTGCTTGGTCCTCACATAGAAGTTCTAACTTTCTTCTAATGCGCATCAGTCCTGTGGGAGCCAGAAGGATTCTGTTTCCAACATCAGTAGCTTTTAAAGTAAAGGACTCCTAGAGCTAGAAGCTAGAAACCATTTCAAGTCAAATCCAGAGGGTCTGTCAATGTATTTATTGTCTGATAGGAATTGTTTTGATTTTCTATTGTTGTCCTCCATATCGTCCTGAAAGAGACTCCTTCTAATCTCTCTGTTAACCTGTGTGTGTTTCAGGCTGTGGAAAGAGTTCTTTTCCCACACCTCCCTGCTTACTGGGCCAACCTGCAGGCTGTGCTGGACGACTACTCAGTGTCCAACGCACAGGTCAAAGCAGATGGACACAAGGTTTACGGAGCCATCCTGGTACGTACTGCTAGCATCTCAGGTTGCATGACTTCAACATGATAAAAGTCCAGTCGACATCCATTTGTCTCAGGAAACGCAAGAGAAAATTTTTCACAGCAATTTATAGTCTTTATAAGCTATATTCACAGCACACATTGTCAAAAGATCGCCTTGACTTATTATGCAGAATGAAAAGAACAAAAAACTGATTATTATCCGAGCAGAGCAGAAGTGACAGTGGTTGATTTTTACACCTTTGTGGACATAGATGAGATCAGTAGATGAAATCGGTTTCACATGGAAGTATCGACCGATCTCTCAAAGCTAAAGAAATCGGGCAGATTTATTGGTGCATCTCTACAAAAGCAGGAGCAGTCTGAAAATCTGAAGTCCCTCCTACTGCTTCCTGCAACACTGTAGTTTGTTTGTTGTTGTTTACCAATAGAAACACATTTGTAAACAACAACAAAATGCTGTTTTGAGCTCGTGCTGACAGTCCAGAGTCTCTTGTCTCATTATGTCATGTCAACCAGAACAAGCAGGATTGCAGTTTGGTTGTATGTCCCGCAGGTGGCAGTGGAGCGTCTGCTGAAGATGAAGGCTGTGTCTCTGTCCCAGTCAGCAGAGGGCGGATCCAGCTGCCAGCCGGGTTCTGGAGCCGGGTCTGCAGGGTACAGGGTGGGCTCCCCAGGCCTCAGTCCTCCGTCAGAGCCTTTGTCAGAGGCCGTTCTGGGGATTGCCAGCCACCTCCAAGCAGGCGGCGCGGGCTGCCCCTGGGAGGAGTGGTCCCCAGTCCCTCTTCCGGCGATGTACAGTGAGCTTTACTCTTTCTTTGGGGACAGTCTGGCCGTCAGGTTTAGCACAGGACCAGGGTTTGGGAGCTATCCCCCCTGCGCTTCGGCCTGTTTCAGGGAAGCCCGGAAGGAGCCGCTGGGCCCAGCCGCAAACACCGACACCGCCCGGAAAATGCCGCAGCTGACCGCCAATCTCAACATCAGCCCACGACAGGATGGGAGCCCTCGCACCGACCCTCCCCCTCCGAGCCTCGCAGCCACAGGAGCAGGAAGGTAAAGCTAGCAGAATAAGAAGTCTGCATTCCCTTTATTTGTTTTAGTTCTGAATGCAGTGGACCTACTTTTCCACTGTTTTCCTCCTCAGGTCTCTGGCTCGCTCCTCCTCCGTGCAGCGCTCCAGGTCATCCTCATCACGTTCGGGCCAACGCTCCGCCGGTGTTTCTCGGGATGTTTTCCCCAAGGCTCGTTTCATCTCGCCACAGTCAGGACCTCCAGCATTCTCCTTTGTCATTGGTGGACGGCAAATGGGTCGACGGTGCCAGGGCCGTCGGCCCTTTCAGACCACGTTTTCCTCGTCCTCCTCTCTGCCTGCCAACCCGCCCCGTGCCTACGCCCATAAGCTTCCAGTAATTGGCCGGGTGGGGAAACCGGTGCGTCGCTGGACGTGTTCACATTACTCGCTTTACCTGCCTCTGTAGAGATGAGCTGCTGCAGTAGGATGCAGCTGGTTTGGACTTCTACTGATGTTAGTTATTGTTGTTCTTCATAAACTATCAGGTGTTTGTATTCAGTTTTCTGGAATTATTTTTGTTTCTTATGAAAAAGTAAATTCAGTATTTTGCTCAGCAACAGCTCTGACTCTGGCTTTGTGTGGTCAGTCTGGGAACCCAGCAACATTCATGTAAAAACTGATGGAGATATAATGCAGATGGGGCTGCAGTAAAAGTTAGTTGGATGAAGCTATGCCTAATAAAACTGCATGGTTTACTTTTAAAATATTTTTAATAAAAAATGTTTCTTAAAAAAAATTTTCTTGCATAAAATCCCATTAAAAATCATTTAAGTTTCTGGCTGTAATTTGATAGAATGTGAAAAGGTTTCAGAAGGTGGTTTCCAAACTTTTTGGCATTACAGTTTAGCTAATATTAACTACATAGATTGTAAGAGTTTAACACCGTATTCTATTTGCTGAAGAAAGGGAATTGTTAAATTGTTGCTGATGCAAAACACAAAAGGCGTTGCACAACTGCTATATCAAAAATTTCCAAATCTTTTCCGTGAATGGTTTTAAATTTTGGGGTATAAAATTGTAGCCGCTTAGAAAAAAGAAAGGGACATTAAAGAGGTGTGGAGGAGGTGTTTGGTGGTGTATTTCCAACAATATTCAAATGAAAGCATATAAACATGGTTCATAAAGAAAAAAACATTTGTCTCTGTGAAAATCTCACCCCCAAAAAATAAAACATCTCTATTTGTATTTACAGCTTTGGGCAAGATTTACTCCATTCTTGATTTGTGCAAACGGCTTCCAGGCCTCACTTTGGACTTGCCTGGCTTAAAAGATGTGAATACTTTTTCTACCCATTATATGTAAAATAACAGAATTTAAGGAAGGACTGTTTTGTATGACTTGTGATGTTTTTTCTTATTGAAAGAAAGGAATATTTAGGTGAGAAATTAGCCTGAGAATATAAAGGCTCTCAAGAAATTGCTTGAAACCAGTGCCACACCTGGTCAAAAATGCTTAGAAAATGTTAGACTTTAAACTTAAATAATTTTATTATTAAAAAAATCACGATATGTAATGTACTGAAAAAGCATACAGATGAATAATTTAACACCTTGCTTTTTCAGCATTATTTTACATTATTCAGCATTATTATTTTTTTTACATTATTTTATTTTATAGCTTCTAGACGTTTGAAGCAAAATTGAAATGAATCTCCATATAAACAGTTGCTGAAAGCGCGAGTGCTTTTGGTCCGGCGAGTTGTAATGAAATGTGTTTTGATCCTCGCGCCAGAGCGGTGAAGTAATAATAATAATAATAATAATAATAATAATAATTAATAATACATTTTATTTATAATGCACTTTAAATTCCTAAGAATCCCAAAGTGCTACCGAAGATGGGATTGAACAACCCCAAAGTAACACAGATTAAAAACACAACATAATCAACTATACGGATAAAAAGAAAAAGAAAAAAAAACATAAGAGTTTTACAAAGCCTTTTTAAATAGAAAGGTCTTTAAGGCTCTTTTAAAAAGCTCCACAGATTGTGGAGCCCTTAGAGACTCTGGAAGGGCATTCCAGAGACGAGGGGCGACTGCCTGGAAAGCCCGGGTCTCCCATAGAGGAGAGTTTAGTCCGGGGTTGGTGGAGGCAGTATGAAGAGGAGGTGGTGGAGCGTAGTAGATATCTTTTATATTCTATTCTATTTGGTACTTTATCGCATAGAAATATAAGTGCTAAAAACAAAACAAACAAACAAAAAAAACAGGTAAATTGACCAATGACTTCCCTGAGTACAAAAGTCTGACTGGCCAATAGCAAAGCGTTTTATTAAGACATGCTATCTGGGATCGCTTTGCAAAATTCCGTCAGGCGCCATTTTGATTAAAGCATTAGGCGCAGGTCCCACGGAGAACGCTATCGGAAATTTACGTTATTTAAATTAAACTATTCTTGACTGAATTTGTAGTTTATTGATTCAGAGCCATTTTAAAGGACATCTGAGTGAAAAATGGCCACTGGAGCGAATGCAACTCCCCTCGGGAAGTTGCACCCCAGTATCGGTGCTAAACGCGGGTTTGACGCAGGGCCTGGTGCTGGTAACGGGTTGATGCCAACTCCGGCACCCCCTGGCTCGTTCCCTTCTCTCCAGAGTTACCCGGGTACTATGCCGAGCACTGCTTTCTCTCCAGCGCACCAGTTTAGTCCAGGGACAGGTTTTTCGACCCAGGCTCCGCCACAACAAGGAGTGATATCCGGAATGGCTAAAACGGGTAAGTTAGTGAAACCTTGTTAGCCTCACGTCGTCGCTTAGGCCGCGCAACAGCCCCGGCCGTCATGAAATGGAGTCCGCATCGTCTGCTAACGTTTATTAGTTCAGAGCATTTGCAGCCGTGTTGTCACTGAATGAACCTTTTCTCCTAAAGAATTTGGTACATCAAGAAAACGTTTTAACTTCCTGAAAGTGAAATGAAATCTAGCTGCACAATATAGCTTGTATTCACAGATATACTCTGTGACCCTGAAGTTAGCATCATACATGGCACGTTAGTAAAGGGCTATTCCATATATTTAAAGGATTCTGGACTGCTTTTGTTTGGCTTCAGTTTGAAATCCTAAACTGTTTTCTTTCAACCTGTGGTTCATGTCCATTAGTTCTTTTGTTTTCTGAAGTAAAGTTTTGGGCTGGAACAAGATGCACTGTTTTTTAGTCACTTTCCTTAAATAATGGTGGTAATTTTTTGGGGGGGTGAGGGGACACTTTTGGCAAAAATGACTTGTGCTGCTTTAGGAATGTGAGGATTTTGAAAGATTTAGTATGTTGGTGAACTTTTGAAAATGGTTGTAATATTGATTAACATTGATTTAAAATTACATTAATATGGCATTTGTACCAAGGTGATTTATCTCTGGCTAGAAATGCACACAGTTTCACCATTGCAAAAGCTGCAACTGTTTTGTGAGAATATTATTACCTGTAAAAACAACAGTGGACAGTCACAGAAAGGCTCCCTGTTCAAAGTCAGCATTATGGTTCCACTTTGAAATGAAGAGTAAAAACAGTTTTTTCAGTTTTTTGGACATCAAACTTTGCCTACAACCAAGTATGAAATTGTTCAGTTTTTTTAAGTTACTAAATAAACAAACAAACAAATACATTAACAAACTTTTTCTAAGTTTCATTGTGCTTTTGATATAAATGTCTTTGTGTTCATTTAGGATTGTCTTGATAAAAGTATCTGTGGCTAATGTTGGTCCTGCAATATTTCACTGAAAAGTTTGACATATTGGAATTTTATTTTGTTAGATTTTGGCCAAAAGAAAAGGAAAAAGAGCCGATGGAGCAGTGAGACCCCAGATCAGAAGACGATCATCCCAGGGATGCCCACTGTCATTCCCCCTGGACTGACCCGAGACCAGGAAAGAGCTTATATAGGTAAATGCTAATTATCTTCTATCAAATATGGCTGTAAATGGTATTTGTGATATGCTTCATTATTTGCATTTAAAGTTCTTGTTTTCTGATGTCATCAGTGTTACTGTTATTTATTGTTTGCTGAGTTCCCAGCAGCTGGAATGGTGCAAAAGTATCTTTTGAAATAACATCTTCAATCAAATTAATTTTCAAAGTAATATATAATTTATATATTTTAAGTGTTGCATGTAAAACCTTGCTCCAGCTGCTGAAACAAAGCAAAAAAAAAAAATTCTGATGAGCAATAATTATTGTAAATGTTAATGTAAGATGTTATGATGGTTATTTCTCTGCAAGTGGTTTTGCTATGTTCTGTAGCCTTTTGGTTTACATACCGTTGGACACCATTAACAAGAGCTTATGATGGCAGAATAAATAAAATCTATCTGATCAGAGTAGTCCCCTTTAACCCCCCCCCCCCAGAACAATCATGTTACTTGAGCGAAAATGAAACCTGTGAAGTCAGTTTATGCTGACTTCACAGGTTGCAATCTGTGGAAAATCAGTTTGTGCTGGTGATGCGTAACAGAATCAGAAAGTAAATCTAAGGAAAGGGCTGGACTCTACTGCAACCAGATGAGAACTGTAGCACATCAGTGTTGATCCAGTTATAGAAACTGATGATGCTATCAATGCACGAAGGAACAACTGGATGTATAAATGATTTAAGTTTTAATATTTGTTTTAACATCTGGAAGCAGGACAGCTTAATTCATTAGGACTAAAATACTCAATTCAAATAATTTTACTTTTTAGATGTATGAATGTTAATTGCAGTAGGAGAAATGTTATGAAGAAAGTAAGTAGCTAAATTGCATTGCTTGACTTCTCAGTCTGCTTGCACTACCTGTTCAGTTTAGCCAGTTTCATTGTAAGCTGTCCCCAGGAGGAAACATTTCTCTCACAGGAACTATTTTTAATTTAGATGAGTCTATTTGTCAGTAACTAACACCAGTATTGACTTTGTCCCCTCTTTGGTAATGGTTGCTCTTCACTGGTATGTAAACATTCATCTGTATCCACCCTCCTTGTCACGCTTAGATTGCTCATGAAGTAGATCCCCTAAAACAAGAGTTTCAGAATGAAATTGTTGTGAACATCGAGTTACAGGATGCGTATCCACCTCTTTAACTCAGAATAATCACCTAAAGGATTAATGAATCTGTGTTCAAGGGGATACTCCTTTCCGTTTCTCATAATGTGCATGAATTGTCTGATCTATTCCTTTCTTCATTGCCTCCTGAATATGAGACTTGTCTTTGTGTCACAGCAGCCCCTCAGTGTTAGATCTGTGGAGTGCCAAATGTGACTGTAATCACCTGTTCTGTTACTGAAACTTGCAAAAAACAAAACAAAAAAAACAACAAATTGACCAAGTTCGTCCTTAAAATGCCGAAGCCTTTAAACCGAGTGCAGCTGTGCTCATGGAAGTCAACTCCAGCTTTGTTTGAAGTATTAATGAGGTGGCAGGCATTTTTAGGAACCATGGTTTATCATTTGACATGTTCTCATGCTTAATCATTGTGGAACAAAGGTTGGTTGTCTGTAACCCTAATTGAAATGACCTCACAGGCATATTCATTGTGACTACAATGTGTGCGTAGCACCAGAAAGGACTCCAGCTTTCTGCTGTAGTCTTACCATGTTGATTTGATCTCCCTTTTTAACAGACTCACCAATTGTCTTTACTGCAGTAGTGATTGAGACTTTGCTCTCTGAAGTGCAGAGCACTCTCTCTCTGATGTTGCTGTGGTAACCACATTTCTCTCCATCCTTGTTTTCTTTCCTAACCTGAATTCTTCCAGTCCAACTGCAGATTGAAGACCTGACTCGTAAACTGCGTACAGGAGACCTGGGAATCCCTGTTAACCCTGAGGACAGGTTGGAAAAGATTAAACCCTCAAACAGTAACACTTTCTCTACCTTTTGCCTATTTGGAAGACTAATGTTGATTTTTCACTATAAATGTTTGTTTTATTTTATATTAGTGTTAGCTAAAAAGGTCTAAGGTTTACTTATCTACCTCCTCACTAAGTGACTGTTTAGAAAAATTGAAGTATTGATTTGTTTGTGAGCTCAGGACCAAAAAGGTGTAATAAAGAATATAATTGGTAATTGTAACCAGAATTATTAGCTTTTTAAAAAAGTTAGTTTTATCAATGACTTGACTGTTCAATATTTCTACTGAATTACATCTGTAAAACTCATATGATGTGAGTTTAAACCAAACATTTTTCTATTTATTAAAGATTAAATGCAAACTTTAGGTATAAATGCTGTGTTGCCTCAACAGCTCCAGCTTTATGTGGGGGGCGTACAACATGCTGTAGCATCTGGGCAAAACTCCATCTTGTGTTAAACAAAGCAGAGGATACGATGTAGACAGAAAAGGCATGTCGTCATTTAATAATCTGTGCAGTGAATCCTCTGAATTAGGGCTGGGCGATATAGCTTCAAAATTTAACCAGATTTTTTTCCCCCCCCTCCCCTTTAAAAGGAACTTACAAATGATAAAATATTTTTTTTTTAAACTTGCTTTTATTTCAATTATCATTTGTGGTTGGTTGATCAGAATTCAAAGTGAAAATAAATATAAACTTAAAAAAAAAAAAAGATATCAGGCTGACATCACTCAGAACTGCAGAAGCCCAATGAGTAAACTTGTAAATAAAATACCAATTTACCAAAATGTGAATTTTTATAAGCAGCAGATATGATAAATCGCCCAGCCCTAGTCTGAATGTAAATCTAACTTGTTGAAGCACATTCTGATCTTTTTTTTTGTATGGAATTTTGATTCCTGGCTAATAATAATGGAATTTAAAATAATAGATTCCAAACCTATAGGCCCTTTTCAGCATGATAGCCATTAGTTCTGTTGCTAAAAGTATTGCCTTATGCAAAAATAAACTAGAAAAAGGAAATTATAGTCAGTTGGGACACCCATCTGACCTGAAGTTGATTATGGTAATGTTATTAGGTGTTCTACTTCAGTTTATTGAGCTTTTCCACATATGAAATAAATGCATATTTCGGACTTTCTGAATGATTCTTTTTTGCTCAAATATTTTTAAGTATTGTATTTGTAGATGACAAAAACAGCAGAACATAAACAAATACTAACATACTGCCCACCCCCGGAGGAGAGAGCTGTAAAGGGAGAATCAACATCTCACATTTATACATGTAGGAAAGTAAAAATAAGCTGCGACCAGTAAATATCAATGACTTAACCAAATATACAGTTTAATATATCTGAGTTGAGTTTTACATTAAAAGATGAAGCTTAAACAGCATCAGATCTGTATGGAATAGAGCAAGTTATTAGTAATCATATGCAGCCTTAAATTGAAGATTTGAAAAATGTGTCAAAAGTATTCAGAATTTAGTACATTTTTCCACTCAGAATGGTTCTTTAGAGTTTATAACTATTTAGCAGCTCACCTTTAGTCAGATAGTAACCTCCTTTTTAAAAAAAAAAAATTATAATTAAAAAATCCTTTGCTTGGATAAAGAGTTCAGGCTGTCACAGTAAACAACCGGTCAGAGGGGTGCCAACAACAAGGCCATTTATTAAAGTTGTATTATAACTTCAAGTTATTCAAGGATATTATTGCAGTTTATGCAAACAGTTTACAAAATCTAAATAGCATGTCAACACTTGTCATTGATTTTTTTTCTTTAACTTTTCCATGGTTAGAAAAGTTTAATGAACACTTTTAGTTTTTTGTTAGCGATTTGCCAAACACCAGGGCCACGCTTTCACATTTCAGTTCATATTTTACAAGCCAAGGTCATTTCTTATCTGTTGCTGCCCACCATGGTCCTCATTGTAAATGACTAGATTTATTTGTCAATAACCATTTAGAGAAAATGCAAAGGTTCTGTAGCTGTTTGCATAAATTGCTTTGATATCTTTTGAGATAATAATTTTGAGAAATGGAGAGCTACGCTAGTCGTGGCTCTGCTCTGATTGGTCAGTTTTCTGGAAGCTGCCAGAGTGATCCACAACTGGTAAAACATTACTGTTCATTACCTCGCTGATGTTTCAGAAAGAAAACACTAAAATGTCACTTTAATGTTAAGGATTCCGTGCCACATGTCTGATGTGAGCAGTTAGTTTGCCTTTTTGCTGCATTGTTTATATTCTGGCACACAGTTGGGTGTGCTAGAGTAACACCTGGAGCCTAATATCCAAATTGCTTTGTCACAGGAAAACAAAAAGAGGAACAATTTAAGGAACAAAGGAAAGAATCTTTAAAGACTAAAGGTCTCTGAGGGAGTGTACATAGGAATTTAGAATACATGCTTGTTGGTTTGCATGCCATGAGGCTAAAGCAGAGGAGAAAAGGACATTCAGGATGTAAATGTTCATTCTTAATGGAGGCTTGAAATGAGCTCCAAGTCACAATAATTTGAGTCATTTATTAAATTTGAACATAATTAGAAACCATTCTAGAAATCCAACTTTTGTAACCCAAAATTTTAATTGTTGTCTTTGAAAATGGAAGACTGAGAAAATGGAAGGTTCTTCTTTGTTGCAGGAATTATGGCTCTCGAATATCTTTCTATATTTTTGAATGAAATGGGAAGAAATTCTCAAAATACAGTAAGGTTCAGAACTAAACATGTAAAAGAAAACATGTGAACTGTTTGATTCCTGGGTTTGAAAAAACAATATTTGTTAAAATTAATGTTTAATAATGTAGTTGGGTCAGTACCAGAGCAAATAAAACATTTTGGTATATCTCCACCTTATTCACTTTACTTAAGGGTGGAATTGTATGCTTCAGATTTGGCCACAGCCACAGTTTGACCCACTTCCTGTGCCGTCTGCTTTATAGCACCATGTAAACTAATGACAGTATGCTACATGTGTTAAATGGTTTCTGTTGAAGCAGGATTTTGGCAGAAAGCATATTGACTTGAACATATTTTGGGGTAAATTAGCTCAGATAATTTGGATTTTTTTGGGAACATTAACCTTTTGACTTTTTTTTTTATGGTGATTATTTTAAGTTTTTGCCAGTGTTTTGAGTTCCTAGCGAGTACAAAGCATATAACAGGACAGTGAGGAAGATTGGAAACGAGTGATTTGTTGCTGGTCATCTGAGTTTTTCCTAACATGCGCCTTTAAACAATTCCCTGCAGTGAAGGGGGCTGCAATCCCCTTTTCCCTTTGGACTCTTGAGATCTGGAAGAAACTGGGCAGAGCTGTGCTTGTTTTAGAAGTGGCCAGTCTGTAACGTAGGGTTATAAAGCATCTGTTTTTACAGGAAGTGACTTCCCTCAGTGTGTCCACTTGACCTCTGCTAGATAAAGCCACTTGATCTTACACACTGTGTTAGTTTCTCAGACATTTCCACAGCATCCAAAACATAAGAAGAACCGCAGCAGTCCTGTGAACCATCCCCTTGTCCAACGTAAGAGAAACGGCTCGGGAGATGTTACAGGTTGCCACCGTTGAAAGGAAAACTTCCCCCTACCCCCAACTCTTCACACGGACACAAAAGCTGCTCTCTGTTAAGAGAGCGTAGGAACATGTGGATATCTAATCCTAATTCCTTTCCTCTAACCTAAATTACCCCACGTCAATCTAACTCTTTTTCAAGTGCAGGGCCTTCTTAACACGCCAACACAGGTTTTCAGCTTCCACGGAGAGGTACGGCCCTCTACCACCACTTCAGCACCAAGCACTCGTCAAAGCCAGCGACCCTGCTTAGCATTCAAAATTTTGCTTTGGTTTTTACCTTCACCTGTGCTTTATTGTGGGCCAAAAATCCTGTATGCAGGTGTCGTTCTGACTTTAATTATAATTTTTTTAGATTCGGTGCCACTCAAAAGTTTGGACAAACCCACCCAGGTGCTTTTTAATGAGTGGCTGTGTCCAGACTAGAGACTGGCTTGGGCTTTTTTTCTTTTCTCTATTGAATGTTTCTTCTGTTGATGCCCCTCCATTTTATCGGGTTAATTACCTCTAAATCGTTTTGGTTGCCACCGTTTAACAATGAATGGTATTACAGAATGGACTCTTAACCTTTTACATGTCGGTGCATACTTCCTTTTGCTTAGTTTTGCTTTTGCACTGACCATGAGTCCAACTAAATCTCTTTAAGATGCAAATTGCCCCAACATTCTGAAGTCATAGTCAGCTTTAGGGACCCTGTTTGGTTGTAGATGGAAGAGCTTCTGCTTGTAGAAAGGCGTCATTGTTGTGTGTCTTGTATTTTGTCTCCTTGTAGGTCTCCTTCTCCAGAGCCCATCTACAACAGTGAGGGCAAAAGGCTGAACACCCGCGAGTATCGCACTAGGAAGAAGATTGAGGAGGAGCGCCACTCCCTCATCACAGAAATGATTGCTCTCAACCCCGACTTCAAGCCGCCGGCTGACTACAAGTATGTCCTCTACCTCGCTCCCCTTCAAGGATTTTAATTAAAATGTAGTAAATGGAGTGGTTTCTTTTTTTGGCAAAGTTCACAAAATTAAGGAAATTGCAGTTGTTTTATCAGTGTTCCAATTTATCTGCTCACTTCTAGGTTTTGAGCATTAACATTTTAGGAACCAGATTAGTAACTCCCTGATGTTATGGAGTTCCCAGCAACAGATGTTCTTATTGAAAACGTCCTTACAGCACCAGCCATACAGTCATATCTAACATGAGATGTATATATTTGGATAGAAGTCATTATAGAGATGCAGCAGAATGATCATGATGAGGTTGGCTCTAGAGGGAGCATGGTGTCAGGTCTCTGACACCATGCTCCAAATAGAATTCATTAAAACACAATTTTTCTGTTATCTGCTCCTAGTGATCAATGTTTGCATAGGGGAAAAAAAAGACTTCTCTTGTAAACTTTTAGCTGTTCAGAAAACTGTCACTTTCTCTCTGTAAACGTTTTCCATGTTTTCCCTTCAGGCCTCCAGCCACCAGAGTGAGCGACAAAGTTATGATCCCCCAAGATGAATACCCTGAAATCAACTTTGTGGGTTTGCTCATTGGGCCCCGGTAAGCTCAATTGGCTGGTGTTGCTCCCTCATATATGTTAACTATGTTATTGTTTATGCTCCCTATTGGTTTATGTTAGATGTTTTATGTTAAAATAAAATTCCAGATTCTGATGTTTTCCCGTTTTTAGTGGCAACACTCTGAAGAACATTGAGAAAGAATGCTGTGCTAAGATCATGATCAGAGGAAAAGGTTCTGTGAAGGAAGGGAAAGTTGGCCGTAAAGATGGCCAGATGCTGCCTGGTGAGGACGAGCCGCTGCACGCCCTGGTCACTGCTAACACCATGGAGAACGTCAAGAAGGCTGTGGAACAGGTTGGCTCCAGAGGGACACGCTGCCAACAGATCAGCCTGCATTTAGTTGAACAGCTTTGTATCAACTAATATTCTAATCTGTGTTCAGATTCGTAACATCCTGAAGCAGGGCATCGAGACGCCTGAGGACCAGAACGACCTGAGAAAGATGCAGCTGAGGGAACTGGCCAGGCTCAACGGCACCCTGAGGGAGGACGATAACAGGTCGGTGCTGTTTTGGTTCCCAGCGTCTGATCGTTCAGTCTGAGTTGGCACCTCTGAAGAGAAGCTGCTTGTTTGTAGGATCCTCCGTCCCTGGCAGAACTCCGAGCCCCGCAGCATCACCAACACCACCCTCTGTACCAAATGTGGAGGAGCTGGTCACATTTCTTCTGACTGCAAATACACCAGGTAATGATGGGGAAGGCTGTGCATTCTGCTGCTTCCATCTGCAGAGTTCAGCAGTGTTTCCTGTTTGCTTGTGCAGCACCTTTGCAGGTCAGAGAGCAACAGGTGGAGAGCCCCCCCAGTCGGCCCAGGACAAGGCCCGTATGGACAAGGAGTATCTGTCCCTCATGGCGGAGCTGGGGGAGGCCCCAGTGCCATCTTCAGGAGGAGGACACTCCAGCAATCCAGCCTCCCGAGCCTCTGGACCCAACAGCAACCAGCCTCCTCCGGTCAGTGTGAGTCCCAGGTCCTCACTCTGATTGGCTCAGAGGAGTGTGTTCATTGACTCGTTTTGTTCCACAGAACCGGCCACCCTGGATGAGCTCTGGTCCCACTGAGAACAGGAACTACCCTGGCATGGGAGGGCCTACGGGGCCTGGAGGTCCTCAGAGCTTCCCTCCCCCTATGCCCAACATGGGAGGACCACCTATGCCTCCCAACCCTAATGGCATGCCTCCGCCCTGGATGCAGCCCCCTCCACCTCCAATGGGCCAGGGACCGGCTCCTCACGGACACCCCATGGGTGAGACTCTCATGCTCTGCTACATTAGTTTCTATTTTGATGGCATTTTGTATTTAGAAACTAGAGGACTCCAGTAAAGCAAACAAAAAAAACAACAAGTTAATAGCAGGGTCTATAAATAATCAAACTCTACCAAAAAAATAAGCAACATTTTCAATTCAAACCATTTTATTGCTTCTAAATCAGGCAACGTTCACACTGCAGCCTGAAGTGGAAATGTGAACAACCGTCCAATAAAATTCGGATTTTCCAAAAAATCGGAACGTACTGTAAACATTCCTTAGTTTGGTCCTTATTTAGATGTCATGATGAGGAACGTTTTATCAATCACCATAATCACACAATAACATTGTCAGACCCTAAGCAGCTCTGAGGGCCAGGCTGGGCCGCGGCTTCAAGCAGCGGGCCTCTCAGATATATTACTGTTAGTTTTGTGTTGAAAGGTCAGAGGTCAGCCACAGAGCAGAGGCTTTGGAGCTGAAACTATCTGGTGTGTTTCAGGGAATTAATTGTGACTTTTTCTCCTGTTCAGGTCTGCTGCCACCTCCCATGGGTATAATGCCACCCCCACCTCCCCCTCCTGGCAACCAGCCCCCTCCCCCTCCTTCTGCTCCCCTGCCTCCATGGCAGCAGCAGGCTCCACCCCCACCTCCTACTAGCAGCATGGCAACAAGTACACCTCTACCTTGGCAACAGAGTAAGAGTTTCCACACCTTTTTCCAGAAATCAGGTTGAGAGTATAGAATTGTTTGCTGCTCTTACACTGCGACTTTATTAGAAAATAGAGGAGCACATGTGAAATTATTCTATACATATTGTAAATGTTCTTAATGTCTTAATGTCAAATTTATGTCTGATCAGAGCAGCTCAGTGGTCTATGAAATAATCTAGTAAATATCAGATCATTTCTGGTCTTTGACCTGACTGGCATGGCCAGCTAACGCCTGGTTCACATGGCAACAGCTTCAGAACCTGAGACCACACATGGCGATTAAACATTGTAGCTACAACAGGTTGGGTTGTAAAGTATGTGGTATTCAGCCACTTAGCAGGAGCAACATACCAACCAGTTTCACTCACCAACATTCAGATGTCACATGAAATCTGGCAAAACCTCTTGAGACTAAACGTGAGTTCAGAGTAAAAAAACATGGCCGACTGGGAAGAAGCAATGGCAATAGTTTGTGGATCATAACATAAAAAAACAATACAAAGACATCTCCAATGTCCACTGGACTTTCAGTTGTTTTGTCTGTGTGTTGGATTCCCACACAGACAAGTGTGTGATGTTCTGGGCTCAGAACATCACACACTGTGACATCAGGCCAAAACAGCCAACATGTTCATCATCCACAGTTTAAGATCCTTCCCAGCAGACACACTCAGCTCACCACACACAACAAGAAAATCTTTTAAGATTATCCGGACGTGGACTCCGGTTGGTCGTTGGCCTTCTTCCCTCTTCCTGTCTGATTGCTGGCAGATGAAGGCCATTAGCACTGAAAATTTTCAAAAAATAAAATGAATTAAAAGTTTTAGAGCCATCTTAATAATCAGGGCATCATTGTCAGAAGATCAAAATTGGGTCAAAAATCATCATAAATATCTGTGTGTGTATCTGTGTTTATGATGTGCAGCTCACATCATCTTTGATGTTTTTACAGATACCACCACCACCTCCAGCCCTGGCTCCGGCAGCCTGCCGCCATGGCAACAGCCCCAACAGCCTGCGGTGTCTGCAGCCCAGCCGCCGCTACCCATGGGAACGCAGTCCATGGTACCACCTCCCCCTGGAGTGCAGCCTCCGCTGCCCCCAGGAGCCCCCCCACCGCCACCTCCTCCACCTCCAGGCTCAACCGGCATGATGTATGCCCCCCCACCACCACCACCACCCATGGACCCTTCTAACTTTGTCACCATGATGGGCATGGGGGTACCTGGCATGCCGCCCTTCGGCATGCCCCCAGCCCCTCCTCCACCTCCTCCACAGAACTAATCCTGCCACAGAAAAGTTTTCACACCCCCTGCAGAACATTACGCACCAGCTATCAACTGACTGATGCTTCATCCTGAACGTCCAAGTACTCAAAAGAAAAATGTACAAGCAGTGCTCTAATTTTATTGGTCCTCCGTTTTGTTGCTGAAGCAACAAAGTTCTGTTCATACAGATTGTAAAGTTGTGGAGTTTAGTTTATTCTCTGTTTTTAAAATTGGAACACGGGTTTTTGTGTGGATGTGAGCACAGGTTCCACCAAGCAGATGTGTCAACGTTGCTGCTGTTAGTCATCATCTTTCTCTGCTGAATCCATCAGACCGGGTTCTACACTCAACTTCTTCTGGTTTCAACTTGCATGGTTCACCTGGACGCCTCATACTCTGAAGTGACAAGTCTATATTTCTGTCCTGGCTTTAAGCTGAATAAGATGAATATTTTTGTAATAAGTGAAGTGTATGCTACTTGTGTAGACAGTTTGTAGTTCTGAGTGGTTCTGAACAGGAAGGAGAGTCCGGTGTTTTGATGTTTGGTTCCATGGTGGTGTGATGTGGCGTCCTGCTAACGTCCAGCTGTCTGAGAACGTTCTTGGTTCAGCAGTTCTGCTCTGACGACAATGTTCACTGTCTTTCTGTCGCTTGTGCAAAGACCTGAATGTTTTTGTCCCTCAGGTTGATGGGGGAATTTTTTTTTTTGTTTCTGGCATAACTGTGTTCTGAATGAAAACCTGTTGAAACCCTGCTTGGTTTAGTAATAAACTTATCAAAGTAACCTTTTTGTGCCCCTGGTTTCTCTTTTCATCCTTGTAAGGTCCTTTGTTTGCTTGCCAGGGATTTTTTTCCCTTCCTCTTAAGAAACTCTTGGCTGCCTTTCCAAATGTTATGTAACCGTTTTCTCTGTTCCTGCTGCTTTTTGACAGCAGACTTGGATTTTCATTTTGAAGCACTTGTCTCCTCATCAGGCCATGTCAACCTAAACTACATAAAGGATGATTACTTACACTTTTTGTTTTTGACAATGTGAATTAGCTGGAGTAACCTCAAAAATAAGTTCTGATTCTTCTTACTTTATTTTTGGATATATTTCCAATGTTTTCAGCCTTAGTTGATTTAGTTATGCAAATACATAAATTAGAGCATTTTGAATAGATAATTAATTTCAATAACTTGATCGAGTGAAACGCGTTGTACACACTGATGTTTTAACACTTATTTCTGTTAATGATATTCTGCAAACAGTTAATGAAAATATGACATTTACAATTAGAATATTACTTCAGACTGAAAAATACTTTTAAAGAAAATCAGGGCTTGATGAAAAGTAGCAGTAGTTATTTTCAAAAGGTACTTTTAATCTGACAACCTCAATAATTCTGATTTATTGATATAACTGCAGCTGTTAAATTATCAGATGAAATGCCTGGTTTACGGGTTTTGACCTCAACTCAGTCTCCCTTGCTTGTTTTTTTTTTTTTTTTTTTTTTTTTTTTTTATTTTTCTTTTGACGTTTTGGCATACCAGAACAACATGCAGTCTATTTGTCAGGCAGCAGCACTGTAACGGGATGAGAACA